>OU015492.1:169043357-169078357 GCA_907164885.2 Dolomedes plantarius
ATATGTCATCATATTATGTGGCTTCCTACATTCAACAAAGTTCTTTGTGCGACATAGCCTCTCTTACGCTGTTATACTCAACCTGTTGATGTTTACCTCAGTAATCTCTGTAATACTTAAATTCAACAATTTATTCTAACTTATCAGTGATTTTAATTCTGTTTTGTTATTTAAATTAGTTTAATTTCAGTTTTGCGGTTTTTAAAATGTTTAGAAATATGGAATATTTTCTAAAAACTTTCGAAAGATGCTGTTAAATCAAAACCAATTTTGATACAAAACTCTGAACAGTTAAATATTACCATTAATTTTTGTAATTTCAATCTTTTAAAAATAAAAATAAACATTATTTGAAATAATATTCCAAATTATTTTTTAATTATTCCAAGTTAGGCATATTTATGAAGCTTATAAATTTAATACCTGTTAGAAATTTGTGATGTGCAGAAGCAAGTTTGAGATTTCGTAACGTTATGCTGATAGAGACAGTGATGAGGAATTTTCAGACAACGAAAAAGTAGAGGAAAGTGAAGCTCAGACAGATGAGCGAGTACAGAAAGATAAAGAGACAACAACTGTAATCCTAAGAAAAAAAGAAAAATAGTGAAAATGAAAAAACATGTACTGCAATATATTAATCGAAAAGGAAAGGCGTGGCTGCAAAAGAGTTTAAGAGCATGACAGATTGTTGTCGTAGAAAATGTAGTTTGTTATGCCCGCCAGATGTTCAAAATCAAATTTTTACAAGCTTTTATCTACTTTCTATTGAAGAACAACAACAAATTTTAAGTGTTGGGGTTTCAATTTCAAATAAAAAAGTAGAACAGAGAGCGAGAGGAAATACTGGAATACAACACACCCGTACCATAACAGCTACCTACACATTGAAAGTAGGACAGGAAAGTATACGAATTTGCAAAAAAAAATGTATGAGACTGTTTATGGAATAACAAGAGGAAAAGTTAATCGATTAGTTGAGAAAATTAAGAAATGCGGTAGTGGATTAGCACAAGCAGACAACCGCGGACATCATCCACCTACCAACAAGCTGGTAGAAGCGAGAGAAATGATGAAAATCCACCTGGAGAAATATCCGAAATACCAGAGCCACTATTCCAGGAGGGATTCATCTAAGTTTTACCTTAACAGCAACATCAACATCAAGAAAATGTATTATGAGTATAAGAAGGACCACGAAACTAATGTCTTCCAATGCGGATCGTACGAGGTGATTAAAGATGTTTTTAAGGCTTCATGGTATAAATTTTAAAACCAAAAGTCGACACATGTAAGACATTTGATATGTTTACACTGAAGCTAAAGCAGTGTAAAAATAAAATGTAAAAAACAGCTTTAGACCTGGAGAGCAAACAGCACCAAGAAACTGCTGATTTAGGCTACTCTAAGAAAAGAGATGATAAAACAGATGCATCAATCTCTCCTCACGAACAAGTACTTGTGTTTGATTTGCAGCAAGTATTAGACACACCGTGTTTAAGCACAAATGTTTCGTTTTATAAACGCTTACTAGCAAATTATAACTTAACAGTTACGGATTGCAGTGAAGGTTCAACTGATTGCTTTATGTGGCATGAGGGTATGGCTAGGTGTGGGTCAAAAGATATCACTTCTTCGATAAATAAATGCTCAGCTTACCCCAAGAGTCTCATGAAATTGCAAATTCTGACTTTTACGTCACACTAATATAAGTATCATGTTGAGAAATTTTGTTGCATCATCTTTGTCAATAAAAACTGGAGACTAAAAATTTTTGCAACGGACCACACTCACCTAGAATGTGACGTAGATCATGTGAAAATGGAAAGACCTAAAAAGCTCACCGAAATTGATATAATGGTTCCATGGGACTGGTTTCAGTTTGTTCGAAAAGTACGTGGCAAAAAACAATTTAGAGTGCATGAAATGAAACAATCAGATTTCATTTCTTTTTCCCAGTTCTTGAACACTATCCTTGTCAAAAACTCTAGTACCATTGATGGTACTAAAGTATATTGGTTTCAAATTAGATGGATAAGATACGAGAAACCATTCGGTGTCCTTCAAATCAAATATAGCTTAAATCAGAATGAGAATTTCAAAATTCTAGATTTAAGGAGAAGTAGTGGAAGAGGAAGGCCTCCAACTCGGAGGAATAGAATCATCCTGAATAACAAAATATTGAGTTATGTTTTGACAATCCATTGCCTATCAATAAAAAAAACAGATTCTTGAGTTTTTTGCACCTGATTCATGAAGGCTGCCATGAATTTTTCAAAAGTCTCCCTACATCACCTGGAAGTCCTGAAGTCGACGATGACTGTTCAAGATGAGATGATATTATTTAACTTTAAAAATAGTTTTTTTTTGTTATTTTCAATGATTTTAATATTTTATTTAAATTTTATATTTTTTATATGTCATACCTCAACCTGAATATTTGGCAAACTTGATATGGTTTCTTTTTTTCGCAACCCTCCCCAAAATTTTACTCCCTAATTGAAAATTTTCATTGAAGACCAGCCATATGCTTTAGGTTGAATATGAGCATTATCTAAAGAATATTTAGATTAAAAAACTTAATTGAGCGAATTTATAATTCACAACAAAAGCTACTTTTTCAATTTGCCAAAAACATGAAAAAATTGCATGTCAACATTTGCCATAATGACACAGGTATGTATATATATATATATATATATATATATATATATATATATATATACACTCATAGACAAAAAGATTAGCGCACCAAGAAGGAGTCGTCAAAATAAGACGAAATTTTACATATGTAATGACTACTTTGATATATAAGTAAATGATAAGAAAATCAAAGAAAAAGGATAATTTATTTCAGAGAAAAAGGCAAAAGAACAGAGGAGTTAATACTCTGTTGGACCCCCTCTAGCGCGAATGCACGATGCGATACGATCGGGCATTGAGTCATACAAGTTCTGTATGATATCTTGAGACATTTTGTTCCATATTTGCTGTAACCTTGCCTCTAATTCGTTCAAACTCGTGGGACGCCCAACTCGTCGTCCCAAATGGTCCCAGATATGCTCGATTGGAGACAAATCTGGGGATCGGGCAGGCCAAGGAATGGTAGTAACAATGCGGAGACAGTCTTGTGAACACCATTGCCGTATGAGGCCGAGCATTGTCTTGTTGATAAATGGCTCCTGGGAGCCGTTGCATGAGTGGCAACACATGTGGTTGCAGGATTTCATGAACATACCGCTGAGCTGTCATGGTGCCACGGAACAATACTAGGGGTGACCGTGTATTGTAGGCAATGGCACCCCATACCATCACACTAGCTGTGGGAGCGATGTGTCGCTGTACAGCAAAGGTAGGATTTAAGCGTTCACCACGGGCTCTCCACACACGAACACGATTGTCATCACTGCCGATATTGAATCTGGATTCGTCGCTAAAAACGACCTGGTTCCATTCCTCTGCAGTCCAGTTTCCTCGTGCGCGGCAAAACTCCAAACGGAGGCGTCGATGGGTGGGCGTCAAGGGCAGCACACGTAATGGGAACCTCGATACCAACTGTCCTACAGCCAGGCGCCTTCGTATGGTTCGAGAAGACACAGAGGCCCCTAGTGAAGGTGCTACCTGTGCCTGGATGGCGGCCGATGAAGCAGTTGGCTGTACGCGTGCATTTCTTACGATGTGGCGGTCTTCTCGACGACTGGTCTGTCGAGGGCGTCTGAGCCTGGTCTTCATGTACATGACATCTCTCGGGTCCACTGGTCCCAACACCACCTCACAAGACAATCAGAGCGGCCTAATTGACGAGCTACTCGCCTAGCTGACAACCCAGCTTCCATCATCCCGATGATTCTCCCCCTCTCAAAATGCGACAACTGCTTATATTGTCTTCGAACACGGCGTAATGGCATGTCTATGCCAGCTCTTCCTTTGTAAATCTTTCAGCACAATCAAACAAGCTTTGGTTACCTGTTTTATACTCCACAGTGTACGATGTTCCACGCCCTCTACCGGCTATACGTAATGCGCAATCACGCTGTATTTCTAATCATTTGCATATCTCCCCGACATGTACCTTCATTGCAAGTTTCGTTACGATCCCGCAATTATTTCTTGGTGCGCTAATTTTTTTGTCCATGAGTGTATATATATATATATATATATATATATATATATATATATAATTAAAACAATGATATAATAATACACTAAGATAAGTTAAAGAAAGATAGTGAATTTCTGAATCAAAAAGGAAACAGTCCCCCTCACGTCTTTTCAAATACATCAATCTTCGTTTTTGATTCAAAATTTTCTTTTTGATTCAGAAATTCACTATTTTTCTTTAACTTATCTTGGTGTATTATTATATCATTGTTTTAATTATATCTTATATAGTATTGTCTAATAATTGCACCTTAGCGCATATTGACAATATGCATATTAATGCCTGTATTTAATAATGAAATAGTATTGGTACAACAACTGCTTTAAATATTTTAGTTATATATATTATGTATATATATATATATATATATATATATAAAGAGAGAGAGAGAATGAATGATGTGTGTTTATTCTGGTACCTGTATATACAAAGAAGATGGTTATGAAAAGTAAATAATTTTTCCATGAAAATAATTATTTATAGAATATACATATGAATATACATTATAATGAATACAATTAATATGTGTAGAAGATACATATGAATATACATATTTAAACTCTAAAAAAGGTTTTCAATTTGCAAAATTGTTTATTAATTATTCATTTCACATAAATTTGGTCTAGTTGCATTAGGATTAGCAAGTTTCTTTCGTTTTCTTCGCGTTGTCTTTGGACAAGGCCTCCACATTGGAAAAAAACTAATTTTCTTGTCCCTATTAGCACAACTACGTCTGACCGACATCGGTTTACAGCTTGTCCGCGATCCCAAAGGTCACGCCGACACCAGTTGCAACGTTGAACCGACCACTGTACCAACTGATTCGTCGTCGGAGAGACATCGCTATGCGTAACTGAACCGACGACGACAGAAATTATGTTTTTTTTTCGCTTTTCTGAACGAAACCGGAAAGCTAAAATTTGTGTAACAATGAAAATAAATTTTAATTATTCTTTTAAACTTACAAAAAGTTTCAAAATTGGGTTGTTGTTGTTGTTGTTGTTGCTTATGCCCACTGGCCGAAATATTTTCCAGACCAGGTCCTTAAAGGCTTGCGTGTGCTACCACAATTCTGACCGATCGACCACAGGGGAGACATCTGGGGGATCGCACCTTCCGCACCCACTGACTACAAAGAAGGACTTTCCGATCTACGGATTTAATGTGTCCATATCCGGCTTAAACACGAATCAATAATTGGTAATATCCATAATCTCGCCTTTCATTATTTACTCTGACTTTCTAAATATATAAATACTAGCTGAAAACCCGCGCTTCACTACGGAGTACATTGAAATTAAATACAACGGTCAATGTATGCAATTAATTCCCAAAAAAATAAATATATATATATTTATAATAAATACGACGATCAATATACACTATTGATGTAAAAAAAAAACATATTTATAAAAAATCGTAAGGGATATTTTTATAGACAAAATAAAGTCCAATCGTCTGCCGCATTAGCAAGAAAAAAATATTTTTTTGTCTATTTTTTTTTTTTTTTTGCACGTGACGATAAATTAATTTAAAGTACCAGAAAAAGAAATCACGTGATCAGCATTTAATAAATTAAATTCTAAAAATTAATCTTTAAAAATTCACCAAAAATTAGGGAATGGAGGTAAAAATTCGAAAAAAATTTCATTTTGAAGGAATTTTTAGGATCTTTCTCGTGATATTAATTTTATAACCCTCAATGTATTATTTTAAATGCAAACGTAAAAAAAGTTTTAAAAACAGCTTGAAAATTTAATTTTAAAAAATCTAAGAAGAATGTTTGAAAAATCTTTCTTAGTGCAAAATTTCAGCCCTTTAGGTAAAGCGGTTTGGTCTGTGCGTTGTATGTCAGTCAGTCAGTCAGTCAGTGAATGAATGAGTCAGTTACGGAACTGTTTTTATATATAGATTACCAAAGAAAACAAAAATGAATGTTATAATACCTACCTTTTTACAAATATGAAGAAAATCAACATCTTGGGTAGAAGAGAATCGAAATTCGACACTCTAGCGTCGATATAAAGTCGGAAAACGACCTTTAACCTCCAGGTGGTTTCAAGTCCGATTACGACGTTTGACAGACCTTTTCGCCGTCGGGGAACTAGGGCTGGCCATCGTACTTGTTATACTAGGGATATTATTGATTAATATAGCATCATAAGTATAAGAGAATGAAATCTATTTAGTTAACAAACTTATGTACTAAGTTTTGAGTGTAACAGATAGGAATTATCGCGGAACACCATCAATTAATGGAGGCCTATCGACATTATCTTGATAATCGTAAAGCAATACATTTGAAGAAATAGAGTCCACATATGAAAAAATGCTTTAATTATACCGAGCAAATGCTTTAATTATACCGAGCATGCATTATTTGTAACAGATACGCACACTGTTATTAAATGTTCATTATTTAAAATATGTTCACTCATCTTCATAGGCGACGTTGCTTATTACTTTTACAAAAATATAGCATTATAAAAATCAATGACATGTTTAAGTACACTTGAATCGAATCATAACTCAAACATATACGCATAAATATTCCTATTACCCAAAAATCAATGAGTCGCTTAAAAATACATATCTACTGATTCTAGTACCATGCTCATAGTTGAATATAACATTTTAACGGAACTATAATACTCGTACTTCCAACTTAAACAACATTTTGTAAAGTAATATGGTAAAGTAAAGTATTTAGACATCTTTGACATTAGGGGATTATCAGGGTGTAATAGCATTCCAAATATAAATTTAGTAGACAGCTGCTTTAAATACATAAAAGAAAATAATATTTAAAATTACACTTAAAAATTCTTATTCATAGAGAGCCGTAGGTCAGTCCCTATGTACAGAGGCCTGTCTTTTTGATTGATTTGCTATGAAGTATATCTTTCAATACTTCCTGAATGTTACATTTTTGGATGTTAGAAATTTTTATTATTGTTTAAAAAGAAAGGTTTCTTCGTAAAATGAATTATATATATACACACACACACATATATATATATATATATATATATATATATATATATATATATACGATATCAATATCACGCAGTGACCCACATGTACTTTCGACCTTATCACATCATTTGTCGGTAAGATAATTTGTTGTGTATGAGGTAAAAGAGTCTGAAGCTCAAATTGAAAGCTGTGCTTTTTTTATACATCTTGATAGATTAATGAATAATTTCTTTCCCTCGATATAATTTGAATACGCAATATATTTAACTTTGCTTAAAGCTTCTATATAGTATGATTTCATTGGTATTGGATCTTATTTGTGACCATTTTCATACCTATGAAAGTTCTATACGAATACTTGTCTCGTCTGGAATATCAATAATCGAATTTTCGACATTCATACCAACCGCACAGTGACGGATGATCGAAGCATTAATTATTACCCCTTTTTTACAAAAACTCAATTTTGTTTTGCCTGGAAATGCTTCTATGTTGTTTTTATTTTATATTTATATCCAGTTAGATTGTAATGGATTTTTTAGGGATAGGAGTATAAAAATAAATAATCGTGAAAAATAATAAAAACTGACTGATTCTCGTTCATTCTCCTTTTCTCATGACCGGGTCATTTAAATATCGGGATCTAAATGACCCTACTATCTCACCAATTCTTCTCTTATCTATTATTTTGAAACGGTAACGATGTTTGTCAGGAATATGACATATCTAAAAAATGCATTTTAAATGCTAGACCGTCATCAATATTTACATTTAGTTGCAAGTAAACTGATATGCAAATAAATTCTACATATACTGATTCCACACATAATGTTAAAATCGATTACTTCCATCGATAATTTCCATACCTAATAATCTGACACTCAGTGATTTTATAATCAAATCAGATTTATTTCTTTTCATCATTCTTCGACAATAATTTCATTTTTATCTTTTGTAAATTTGTTCTGCATCATCCTTTCTGGACGTATTAGAAGTGGATCATATGCTATATACGTTTTTATTGCATTCTCTGGGATAAAAGAATAATATCACTATTTTTTTAAATTTGACTAAATATTCATTTAACTATATTATTTCAATGTATATTTTGTGATCTGCACTACGTTTTTTAAAACATTTTAAACTATCCTTCATTTTATACTGCGCTTTTATTACTGCGATAGGCACTGCCTGAAAGAAACTTAAAGACAGAAAATTTTATTAGTATTTTTTTTACTACCGTAGAGAATACATTTTCATATCAGTAATACAACGGTAGATGGCGTTGTATTACTGATATAAAACGATAAATGGGAAGCATATAAGAAGATACTACAAAGGATTCTTTTAAAGTAATTTAAACCTAAAGAGTAATTTAAACCTACACTTTAAGTCTTGCCTATGAAATTGTTTAAGAGTGTTATAGCTGTCAAATACTCAATTAATTAATAAAGAGTGCAAATATCATTTAGTTATATTTTAAAATGATGCCCTTTTTTAGTTTTACATCTTTACTTTGAATGTCATCCTTCTTATACAACCTTGTATCTTTCATAAATTACATGGCACAGAAACTTGAAAGAAGTTCTAAGACGAAACGTCAACCTCCTAGGTAGAAATTAAGGGGACAAAATGGAGCTTACACACGTATATATATATATATATATATATATATATATATATATATATATATATATATATATATATATATGTATTTTTTTTAAATGCGGAGGTACTTGTCGCGAAGACATTCGCTTATAATTCTCCGCAGTTTTGCTGGCCACTTTATTATGGGGGCGCCATATAGGCGGACTAGCATTGCCCGTTATAAAGGGACGACACAGACGGAGGCATTTTAGTGGTGCTTTGCCAGGATTTGATCCGAGCAACCTCAACACCGAAAACCTGCGCGCTGTACCACAAGGCCGCCACGGCCCTACATATACATACATACTCTAAAATGACGACTGAGTCCGTTAGGAGGGGTTACCACTTGAAGTTTCACTAATTCAATACATACATATATATACATACATACATACATACATATATATACATTGTAACGCGTTGATCGAGGTAGCAATCGACTCAACAAAAAATCACAGCCAAATAAATTAAAATCGACGAATTTATTTCAATTCGGAGGAGAAAATTTGGAGATTGAAGATCCGTTACACAGTTAATGAAAGTCCTCTAAAATGACGACTGAGTCCGTTAGGAGGGGTTACCACTTGAAGTTTCACTAATTCAATATCATCGAATAGTTCGTTGAAATTAGAGCAAGTCCCTCGATTTTCACTCCCTGCAGGGCGGATGACTGCGAGGCACTTTATAGAATCAGGATGATCCGGACTGATGATTTCGTTGAACTGTACCCAAGCTTCCTAGTCGAAGCTAAAAGTTCTCTTCGTGAGAAATAAGCCGCCGACTACGCAAGTCCGCGTATAGCCGTTTTCTTTCGACCCTGGATGGTCGGAGGAGTCTACCACAGCTTAGCCGGTCGCTAACTAACTTTTTCTCACCCCGTCTAATTTTGGACTCTCTCGCTCCGTCCAGAGAACTCGTCTCCTATTGGCTCTGCTAATCGTGATGTCATTCTAGACTTTTCGATTTGCTGGCAGGCAAGGTTGAAATTCTAGTGATTTCATGGTGGTCCACGTCATTAATCTGGAGCACCGTGGCGAATTTCTGTTCCGCCAAGATGTCACGTTTTTCCCACCGCTTTGTGTTCCTTTCGTTCCAGCTCGCTGTCACCTATTATACGTTAAAGGGGGGGGGGCGTGTCGGTCAGTTGCGACATATTCCAGGCATGTGCTGCGTATATTTTAATTGTGAGAATTATTTTAATTCGTCACAACATACATACATACATACATACATATACATATACATATACATATACATACATACATATACATATACATATACATATACATATATATATATACATATATACATATACATATATACATATATACATATACATATATATATATATATATATATATATATATATATATATATATATATATATATATATATATATATATATATATATATATATATACCCTTGATTTCTAGATAGGACGTTGACGATTAGTTTTAGAACTGTTGTCAAGGTTCTTTACCGCGTCATTCATGAAAGACACACGATAGTATATGAAGCATGGCATTCAAAATGGAGGCTGACATTTAGTCTTCGGATACTAAATCTGAACGCGGCACTTGGAAATTATCTAAGGATTCTACTGTTCTTTCTGATGATCCTGAACCCGAGTTTCTAGGATCTTTTGCGAGATGCTCTATTAAACAGAAACACTGTGATAAAAAGAAAACCTGAAGAAGCAGAATATATTTCAAACACTATACCTCAAGATTCAGTCAATGAAATAGCTGAGAGGAATAAAGATATGATTAGCATTTCCCTAAACCACTTTCATTAGCATTTCCCTACCACTTTTTTAAACATTTCTAAAAATTCAAAACAATATACCACTAAGCCAGACCTAAAGAAAAAGTCTAAATCCTATGGGCAAAAATGAGAAAGTAGTTCCTCTACCCGAATCCCCATTAAAAAAATTAACTTAATTCAGCTAGATTCTCTAGCTCCATCTTCAGCAGATTCTTTAGTTTCTAGTGAAAATTTACGTCCAAAACAGAGAACGGTGAACACTGAGGATACACCTCTTGTTTTACGTCCAGAAAGAGTGAAGAAAACTATTACTAGAAATGCTCAAACTGAAAGCGTGGTTGAAAATTCCCTTTCCTAGAAGGATGAACAGTCACGTAGATCATAATCTATATCAAAAACTCCCTAAAGAACATTAATTAATGGAAGCCTTTCGAACATACGTATGGTGAAAGGAAATCAAGATGCGATATCTGGAAAAGATGCGCATGCTCCTGCTTGGCTGCAGTTAGTTGAGCAGCGTAGTCAATTAAGAGAACAATGTAAAAGGATTTTACTGTGTGGTTCTCCAAAATTTTTAAATTCCTTCCAAAATTTCTGGTTAAATAGTCGGTACTTCATTTCCACAGTCTCTTTTCTTTTGACTGAGATTGAAATTTTGGTAACTTAACTTGGAACTTTCTGTTTTTGAGTTTATAATACTTTGTTTTGATTTCTATTTATGTATGCATATGATTTTCTGTTTTCAATGTGGGGATCTCGGGATCTTGGGATGCTTTTTAGGCTTGGCCTGAATCCTCTCAGGAAGATTCCCTTTCAGGCAAACGGCTCGATCAGACCTCCCGATGGTTGTTCTATCGCCTCTTTCAATTTATTCTCTTCTAGGATTTTTAAGCGGTTTTTTTAACTTTTGGTTTCAATTGCATCTACAAAATCTGGCATTTATGCTTGCAGATTTCTAGTATTTATTCGATAATTCGATTCAATTTTTTGTTTTTCAGTAATTTGTTCATTTTTTGGGGGGGATAGGGGCAATCCCCCCCCAAAAAAAATCCCCGGGGCCGCCTATTTTTTTCCACATCCTAAAATTATATAATCGTAGACCTAATACTAAATGAGTTTTAATTTAAAATGAGAAATTTAAAATGTCTATTATATATATATATGTGATGACCCGAATGGTCATCTCTTGAAGAAACACAATCGAGGCCGAAATTAAATGCAATTCCAAATCATAAATAACTGAAGTTTATTTAACGTAAAGATTAACACATCTTACTCAGTTCGGAGCCAGCCTGCGTCTCTCGCTAAAACGCGCCAAAATAGCATTAGGTGAAAGAGGTTGCCAGAATTGGCGGAGGAAGTTATTATGTGGAATGCGGAGCGTTTACGTCAAGACGGGTTACCATGGCAGAGATGAAGTACAGAATGGGCGATTATAGATAGTTAGTAATATTATCACATATATATATAACCCTAAGAGCGGACGTTGCACCCCTCCCAAAAAAAGTCTGGAATAGAGCCGCCCCTGGGGGGAGGGGGGGGGGGCGAGTAGCAAAAGTTACCGTAGCGCTCCAAACCAATCCAAACCATACCAAACCATTTTGGGGGGATCGCGGTTCTCCAAATTCCTTTATGTATGTAAATGAATCTGCTAATTTAAATTTTTAGGAAAAACATGGAACATATAGCAATAATACGTAAAAGTATGCTTTATATTTTATTTAAAAATATAGAATAATCTCACTAGAACGTTCTTGATGTATATAATCTTTACATAGTGTGTGGCCTCGCAAGTAAAAATATGACCGAAGTGGTTAAATTAGAAGTATATCGGAAAACTTTTTCAAGTTTTAGAACAAAAAAATTAGGAAAGTGCGGAAATTTAAAAAAAATCTCAGTACATGAAGTAAGATTAATTGAGGCAGGTGAATTTCGTAAAACCTGAATGAGAGGGGTTGAGAAGAATTTTGTTTCAGTTAGTACAAACAAATAATTTCGAACCACATCACGATCATTCTGGAAATTTCACTTTGACTCCCAAGATGCTAGCTACCATTACATTTAATTTATGAATATAATTTTTATTACAATAAAAATAAGTTGTAAAGATGGTTTTTTTATTATTTCGATTTATAATGAGCTAAATTTAAAACGTGACTTTATTCTATATTTGTGAAAATAAGAGCGTTTAATTTTAAAAATGATAGATATTATTATATAAAATTTCATTTCTCTTATTTATCAAAACATTTTAAGATCAAATCTTTACACCTTTATAACAACTAATTAAAGGGTATCATTACTAATTTATTTTCTACCAGTGACAAATTATAAGAGGAAAATAGATACAATATGTCACATTACAGAATTTTGATGATGTGAATTACATTATTATATCTAAGGGCTGTTATTTACATACAAATTTTGGCTATAATATTAAATTGTTACAACAACATATTGTTTAAAAAATAGCTTAATTTCTGTCTTATAGCTAATTTCTGTCATATTCTGTCATAAATCTAAGTAAATGTAAAAGATATATACTTTCATTGATCAACAATTTGATCCTTTCATTGATTTTTTCATTGATCATCATTGATCAAAACGTAAAAGTAATTCTTGATAAAAGTTTTAATGCCATTCTAAACATTTTAATCTGTTTAAAAATAAAATGTATGATTGAAAATATTTGTTTTAAACACCTGCACTGTCATTAAAATTATTCACTACTCTACAATAACCATTGTATCTTTCTCTACATAGTTTGAAATCCACATATTAGTAAGAAACGGAAAATGCTAGATTATCGTGTTTGATAAAAATACATTTTTACGAAATTTTATAAATGAATCTTTACATTTAACCAAATTACCTGAGATTTCACATGGAATTTCACCACTTTGTAGGTTTGACTGCTAGCGTCTTGTATTAATATCCTTCATTACGACCTCGCGCACTTTGCAGTTTACATTTACGTCGCTTATTAAATATAATGTGATATTATACTTCCATCTGTCGAAATTACTTCCATTACTTGCGGCGTAAGATAAGATTAAAAGTTGTTATTTGAAATTATTCTGCTTCAAGTAATGGTGATTAATTTCAAGTAATTTCACTGAATCAGATGCCTCAGAGAGTGGTTTAAGAACTATTAATTCTGAACTTAAAATTTGCTAAATAAATCTTGCGATTTAAAATTGTGGTAGCAATATATAACTGTCTGATTCCAAAACGACTAACCAACTGAAAGGTATAAGTCCAAATAATTTAATATATAGTAAAGAAAATTAAATTACTTGACAAATCTATACCACAGATCTTTAAGCCATGCAAGAAATGCGTATAACGCCAATTGTTACACACTTGAATGAAATGCTTCTTACAATTGAACTGCCTACATTTGAAACACCTCACAGAACTTTTGTTGTCAGTCTGGGTGAAAAAGCTACATCATCCCTTTTTGCCAGTAGTTGCTAAATTTCCGAATTCTTCAGATGGATGTTCAGGTTGTCCTGAGTTTTGAATACTCATCGCCAATTCTCTGGCAGACCTTGCTCTTGGCAGATGTTTTCTTCCTTCAGTGTGGTGGGAAATCAAAAGTCATGCCAAGCTTCTCAATGAAAATTCTCCTTTTGTGAAATGAGTTCATCTTCCACCCTGGGTTAATCTTGATGAATAATACGAAGGCATTATACGTGGACATGTCTGGGATGGAGAAAAGTTGGGGGGTCATCTGTTGGTCTTTCTCCGACAGGAATAGTGGGAGGCTAGTTTATCTAAAGTGTCTACTCCTCCTTTGGATCCGTTATAATCTAGAATGATTTGAGGTTTCTTTGTGTCTGTATCTCCTATCTGTCTGTCATGGTGAAGAGTACTATGTAGGACTTTGCACTTGCCTCTTTTAAGGATGTACGATACAAACGTTGTATTTTTCATGAATGCAAATGTCAATGTATACTTTGGGGCCCCTTTTGCAAGCAACTGCGGAGGAATTAGTGGCTTATTCTTTCTGATTGTTCCAATCATTGTCAGTTTTTTTTTCAAAAGAAACTGTCCAAGGTCATACAACGTGAAAAAGTTATCACATGTTACATTATGTCCTTTCAAGCCTTGAACGAGTTCGTTGACAACTTTGAGACCGTGGTTCCGTTCAGGTGCAGAACCAGGCTCCTCTCCAAAGTACGGCTATATGTTTCAGTCATAATTGGTAGCGTTGTCACAAAGTACCTCAAATTTTAAACCGTAATTGGTTGGTTTGCTGGGCATGTACTGCCGGAGAGAGCACTTTCCTTGGGAAGCTACCAGTTGTTCACCCCCAATAAAGTACATTTCAGGCAAAATTTCCATCCACTTGTCCCAAAGTTCTCTTATGGTTGCAAATTTGTCAGTTACCCATCTTCTTGGTTGGGTCTGCCTGTCATCAAATCGAAGAATATTTGATATCATTTTGAATTTCTCTTTTTGAGGACATAGTTGCCCTGAAGATATTCCGTCCCGTTGTGGCCTCCCACAGACGCTCTGTAGACTAATTACGAGATCTATATACCCCAGACAGCAGTAACAAGCCAATAAGTGCTTCCAAGTCAACGTTATTCAAATTCTTCCAACTATCTCCGATTACCATTTTCTCTTGGATGTTACTATATTTTAGTATGATATTCACAACTGATGGAGGGAAAAATAATGGAGGAAAAAATCTCTATTTTACCATTTTTGCTAAGTAGAGTCTCCGTCTTTCTTTGGATATTACTATATTTTAGTATGATATTCACAACTGATGGAGGAAAAAATAACATAAATGCATAGTATTCGTCTTCAATTCTAGACGTGGGGTATCTTGTGGGCCCTGGAGTCATGTTCACAACATTTGCTGCTCACGCCTACCGCATGAAGCTTGTGGTTCAGATTTCTATTCTATTTTACCATCTTTGCTAAGTAGAGTCACCGTCTGACTCGTCGACTGATCAGATTCGTCATCTGCGTCGCCATCGGATGATAGTTCGCTTTCAGAAACGTGATCATCGATTTAGGAAACAACTTCTTCTTCGTCTGACACCGCAAGTAACAATTGCTCGATTTCTTTTTTAGTAAACCCACGATTAGCCATATCGTAGGCTTTGGAGTGTTTCTAACAAAGCACGTAAAACAATCACGTCAAAAGAACAACGCCCCTTTACACACTTTACGAGAGTGGAAAGGAAAGCGCGGGAAGCAAATACCGGTTACCGAAACTAGGAACTGCTAAGGACAGTTCACTATTAGTGCTGGAAGCAAAACAAAAAAATACGTAACGGAATAGAACGAAAGGATTAATGCATTGTCACAACAAAAATTGAATAATGTATTGAAAATTGCAGTGCTCATGCTGCTATGCTCGAAAAATTCCACACGGTTCAAAATTGACCCGAACGACTTCTGTATAACAATTTTTACTTTTGAAAAACTACCATTTGAAAAAATAAATCCACATAGCTGAATATTTAATATGACTATAAAAAACAAAGTCACAATATATTTTTGAAAAATCCCCCCAAAATGTAATAAAGCTGTGCGAAATAAATCTGTTATGGGTCAAAAAAGACCCGAACGAACTAAGAAGGTTAACCATGTGGGAAATGCGTAACGCGGATTATAGACGCCTTTTTGACGTCTTTTTTGAGTAACGCTTTTCTTATAATTTCTTTATATTTTCTAATAACTGCAAAAATAATTGTCTATTTAAAAAAAATTTTTGACAATTTATAAAAAAAAAACTTAAATCCTAAACACATTTAGCTCTATCCAAACATTTGTGCCTTTTCCTACATTATAAATTCATATATAATTTTCAATATGTTTTTCAATATTAAAAGAACGTTTTTCTTACCTTCTCGCCTGTTATACACGCAAGCAAACTTTAGAAAAATTATCTCTAGAATTCTTTATACATTAAATAAATCAAGAACTCTGTATTGCGTTTCCTTTGCTGTGGTCTTCTCGGTTAAAAGCTTTTCTGAGATTTCGTATGCACGACAAAGGAAAGGCGGGATTACTGGCTACAACTCTATGTCGTCTCATCACTAGAGAATGTGAAAATTAATGAGACCTGTCTGGGGGTAAGACATCGAAAGGAGTGGCGTTTACATCTGACACGTTAATCTTCTTGAAATAAACTTTGATCGCGCTCCGTTCTTTAAACTAATTTATTTATCTCGGAATGAAATGCGGAATTCTATCGACTAAATTCCTTCTTTCTGGCCCTTTTCAATCACAACTCTGACTTTATCGGGAATTTGATTTGCGTATGCAGCATGGTGTAATTTAATCAAAATGTTATTGCATTTTCTCTGACATAAAAATGACACATACTTTCATTTGGTAAATTCCACGTTCTGTCTGGTAGATATCTGGATAATTTTTTTTGAAATTTTATTAATTAAAAAATATGTTTTCAAACTCTCAGTTTCAACTAATGAATAGAAAATTATATCCTTGAAGATTGTTTTAGGTTAAATGACTAAGAGAAAGCAATAATTTAAAAAGTATGAAAAATAAAACTTGAGAACCCTTTTATTAAAAAAAATAAGAATTCTGGCAGTACTTACATATTTGAGCTTTTTTATTTTTCAGCCACTAATTAACAAATTATTTTATAATTTTGAAATTGTGGTATTTTTATTATTTTTAGAGGAAATTTTATTATGCTGAAAAAAATATCAGAAAACCATTACGTTTATTTATATTTTTTCTTAAATAATTTAATATAATACCAAAAGGTGTATCTAATAAACTATTGGTAGGTATATAAGAGGATACAGTAATGATTTTTTCTGTGGGACGGGTTATGTTATGCAAAAGTTTATAACAATTTCAAGGTTACGTTCAATGTTCAGTATTTTGATTTTTAAATCATGTTGTAATTATCATTGTTTACTTATTTATTTAACAATCATGGAGAGATTTTTTTTAAAGAAATACCGAACTTTTAATTACAACATATTCTAAAGTAATTTTCCGTGCTTATACACAGTTTCAACTAGCAAGCATAGGTACGCGGATGACATATGACACATGATTAGATGATAAAGTTTTCTAATGTGCTCGAGAATTGCTTGAACTCAAGTTTGCTAGAAGGCTAGAATGTGAGTGTATAATAATATTATACGATAATTTCCTATTATTGTTCAGATCTTAGTAAATCTAGTTTGGAAGTTACTACTAAACGCTTCTTTCTGCTAGGCCTGACATCTCTCACTCTAATCGCGGTTTACGTGTTTAGCGTTAAGGAACGCGCGTGTCTGCCATTGCAAACTTACTAAACAGCAAAAGGTGAAACACCATGAAACGGTATTAGTAACTCACTAGATTTGTGGAAAAGAGTGAGGAAGAGACAGAATTATCTGTACAATACATAGTTTTTTGGTGTACCATAAGAGAAATTTAACAAGTTTTAGGGGGTCCAGAACACAAATTTCTACAAATTTTCGAAATACCTTTTATAGCATTAAAATATTTTTGGTGTTTTTCTCTTAAAATGACGTATAAATCATGTTTCTATCTTAATTAAAACATCAAATATTGATTTTTCGTTTTGCAACATTCTTATAGCAACCAATCTTTGTTGAAATCAGGGGTTGCCAACCCGCGGACGTGTTTCACAGTGTGGCACGGCAGCGTTTTAACAGTGGCACGAGAAGACTTATCAAAAAATTAAGAAATTTTGAAAAATAATAATTTGTCAAAATTTGTAAAAACCCTACTCATACGCTACTGAAAATAGCAGCGCAGGAAAGCGGCACTGCTTGACACCAGCACAACGATGCGCTAATGGGACGAACCCAATGGTTTGAGTAGCCATGCTTTGGCGCCGTTGTGGCTTGTTTTGGAGCCGTTGTGTCTTGCTATTGTTGTCCGTTTTCAAGCGAGAGCGAGTGTGACACTCTGGCTGTCTGACTCAGTTGATTTTAAACTGCCGAACAAGTCGTTTAGCTTTATTTAAAAATGTTATTAGATTTTGGCGTCGAGCGTCATTGTTATAAATATTTTATTTTCACTATGTCCATGAGTAAACCTTCGACATCGAAAAGAAAATATGAAGAGGATATTGCAATTCGTGATTTTAAAACTGTCTGGGAAAAACAATTTTTGTTTACGCATCAAAATACTTCCAAGCCTGTTACTTTGATCTGTGGAATTTGTGTAGCAGTGCCGAAAAAATTTAACCTGGACCGACATTTCAAACAACTGCATAGTGACTTCAACAGCAAATATCCTGTCGGATCACACTTGCGAACGGAATTTATCTATAAAAAAAAGAAATCTTTAGCCGGCCAACAATCCTTGTTCCAGAAGAGAAATGACGAAATAGAAACTATGGTGGAGGCTACTTATAAACTTTCTCTGTTGTTAGCCCGCAAGAAAAAACACTATTCTGACGGAGAGGAGATAATAAAAAATAGCCTTTTAATATTTGCTCAAAATGTCGGTGATATAAACGTCAAAAATATGGTTGATAAAATAGCTTTGTCTAGAAATACCGTCATGCGTCGTATAGATGACATGGACCAGGATGTTGGCCCACAAATTGTCTCTGGACTACAATGTTGAAAATACTTTTCATTAACTTTGGATGAAAGCTGTGACATCACAGACAATGCACAGTTAAGCATATTTGTGCGTTACACGAACGATAATTCTGATATTGTGGAAGAACTTCTTGATTTGCGCCAACTAGTTTTAACTACTGGTGAGGACATTTTTTAAGAACTTAAAAATGTAATTGAAGTTAACAAAGTAGAGTGGGCAAAATTAGGCAGTGTTTGGCATGGTTGGCAGCATGGTTGGCATGGTTGGCAGGAAAAAGTTTTGTTACATTGCTTGAAAATTATTTGAGAAGAAAAGTTTTTAAGTATCATTGTATTATCCTTCAAGAAGTTCTTTGTACCAAGGCCTTAAACCTGTCTTCTGTTGTTGACCCTCTAGCGCGCTGTATCAACAAAATATGAGCTCGAGCTCTGAATTGACGACGATTTCGTGAGCTTTTCCCGGAAGAAACGGAAGAGGATGGCGAGTTGCTCCTTCATTGTAGTGTGCGCTGGCTTTCCAAAGGAAATGCACTCGTGAGATTTTGGAATTTGAGGGAGTGTGTTTTAAAATATCTGAAAGAAAACAATGAATTGTCCAGTGAATGCTTGCTACTCAAGAATGAAGATTGGCTATAGGATTTAGCTTTTATCACCGATATTATGGAACATTTAAATAATTTAAATTTAAAATTGCAGGGAAAAGATTGTATTTTTCCTACCCTAGTCGGTCATATATCTTCTTTTGTGAACAACCATTTGTTTTTTTGTCTCGTTTTTGGAGAAAGAAAGATTAACATATTTTCCATTAATGCAGGAACTAGCTACCAAACTCAATAATGCTCCGAACTATGATAGATTTAAAAATTTAATACCCATTTTGCAGGATTCAGTAAGTTCGATGATTTTCAAGATGATAAAAAAAATGCTGATCTTTTCACCCCTTTTTCAATTTCTCTGCAAGGCGTTAATTGTTACCCACCTGAAATCCAAATCGAAATTATTGACCTACAGCACCATACTACACTGAAAAGCACATAAGGAACATAAGGAACTTATTTCAACTGCAAGTGATCCAAATTATACTGAATTTTGGAAATTTGTACCAACAAGCAATTTTCCAAATTTACACGATTTGGCTGTCAGGTATTGTTGTAGGTTTGGATCAACATATGTTTGTGAACAAATGTTTTCTATTATGAACATAATAAAATCAAAATATCGATCAAGATTGATTGATATGCACCTAAAACACCTAATTTTATTAGCATCTTCAAGAACTAATCCAAATATAGATGACTTGGTAAAAAAACTACCAATTCAAAAGCCACATTAATTAAGTACTGACTGTTTAATAATTATTTAGAATTAAATGTTTCAAGTTATTCATTTTATTTTATACATAAACTAACTGACTGAACCTCTAAAAATGTTTATTAACAATAAAATCTAAGTTTGTATTTTGGTTTTAATTATTATATTATTTTTTAAATCGCCACTACTCAGATGATAAAAAAATGTGCTATTTGTGTAAAAATCCCATAATCAGCCTTTAAATAACATTTTTTCCCCTTTTTATATTTTTTGCTTGTTGGAAAAGTTGGAAGTGGAACGTATAATATTTTTTTTTTTTCAGATAGTGGCCCTCTTCCCAAAAAGGTTGGCCACCCCTGGTTTAAACGTTTAAATGCGTTTTTCTGAATGATGGATTTTTTTCACTATTTCTCGTCTTTAAATTGTTAAAATCAAAAACCGTTAAAGATAAATGGTTCAAACTTGGAACATGTCTTTTTCAAATATTTTACTTTAATTTTAATTCAGCAAATTTGAAGAAAATATTTACTTTTGAAAATGTGCCTTTTTTAAAATAAATTACATATATATTTTTTATTTTTAATCTAAATATTTTTTGTCGTGTCTGCAGCGTCACCCCCTTTTGTCTTGTCCCTGCTACTCTCTTCTCAAGGAGGCAGGGAGAGTAGGGCAATGACCCCGGCTCGATGAGGGATTCGAGATTGTTGACGGTGCCCCGGGCAGAAGGCAGAGGGTCGTCAGATACTGTGGTGAACCACGCGAGAGAAGGCGTGTGGCGTTTGGTCTGCTGTTGTTTGCTCGAGGGAGCGGCTCAGATCAGAATAAAGTGCGTGGATGTATTGAGACTCCGAAGACGCAATAGGCCTTGTTAGATAGCAGTCAGAATCTAGATGACTGATCTGGTTAGCAATTTGTATATAGTACTGTAAAATTAGTTTATAGATAATTTAGTGTTGTGTTTGTGCTTGCGAAAGAAAATGAAACTTTGAACATTCACTGGTATGGTATTGAACTTTATGCTGTGAAAATTTTTCTTGTGTACCATTGCAAACGTCGAATTATGAAACGAACCAAAGCGAACCCGTAGAAGTGAAAAGGGGGTTCGACATTTTTTATTTTTAAAATTATTTTAAAAAATGCTGTATCAGAATTAAAACTTATATATTTCTGTTTAATTAATTGAAAAAAATTTAAATTTTACAGATTATACTTCCAGTTATAACAAATTTAAATTACCCCACTTTTTAAAAAAAATTAAATAATTTTTTTTTAAATTTATGATGCATTTTATGATGTGATTTTGTTTATAAATTACATGGTTAACCATCACAAAAAATTCAAAATTTTAACTCAATAAGTAAGCGCATTTTTTAAATGTGTCCCGGACTCCTTAAAACCATGACAATTATTATTAATCACCATGTACTCTAAAGGTGGAATCCAGCGTCAGGTGTCCAAGGTTTCAGAAACAAGTTGAAAGGTTGGAATGTTTTTGTCTATAAAATATTGGAAGTAGTATAAAGTAGATAACTGAGTAAAAAACACAGGATTTGCTGTACAGTACTGCAGATTTGCCAGGTAGAGATAAGCCGTGTCACGAAAAACTTTCAAAAGGAGTATTTGCTTGTATTAAGACTGCTGTATAAACTAATACCATTTTCGTTCTGCACATGGTATCTTGGTATAAATTCTGTGTAAGGAAAATTTTGACCATTTTCTGACAATCTTTCGGGAACATTTTTTTTTAGTCACAGCCGTAAAGATCCAGACTACATTTTGATAACTTGGATTGTATGCAAGGAATGATTTCAGTCGTGAAAGATTGATTAGGCTGAGTTCCACTCTTGAGCTAGAGAGATCTATAAAAAGGAATGCCAAAATGTCAAAAATCAACCATATTATGCACCCAGCACTTCCATCTGTTCAAAACAATCAATAACAAGTTAAAATACATTGGCTTGGAATGCCGGGTTTAGAAATAAACAAAAATTAGTCGGAGCTCTTGCAAACTCGCATATAAGAGTTTTGTCTGCTAACAAAAAGGATATTTATTTCTTTCAAACCAATTTAACATAATTAATTTTTTCACAGTATCGAAAGAGTTTTCGTACTGCCTATTATTTTTCGTTATTAGGTTTTTCATTATTTTTGAGGAAGAAAGCCAATGTTGTTAATAAAAACCTTTTCAATTTTTATTCCTATTTGCTTTGGTGAAATTCAACTGCATGCGTACGATTGAGAACTTTTGTTAGAAATCTTTAACGTATAGAATGTATAAAGCACAGCAAGAAGTTTACTTCCAAATGTTAAAAATGAAAACATAAGATGAGTTTTATGATTTTAAACATTAGTATCCTAATAATATATAATGACAAATGTGTGAAAACAGGCATACGCGCAAAAGCTTAATTTTCTTACTAAACGTTCAATGCATAAACCTTTTTGGGGAAGGAACACAGGGAATTTTTTTAAAGACACCACAATTATCACTATCGACAGTCAATATAATAACGAGAAAAAGTGTATAAGAATATAATGCCAGCACAAAAAGTCAATCTTTTTATGATTGATTCACGGGAAGTTTAATGTCATAGTTTCTATCAAACATTTTAAAGATTGTTAGCTCCCAGCATCGAAGTGAATGCTGCATTAACATTAGTTTTAAAATGGCCGCCCTTAAATTAAGTCTAACATGGCTATTTCTAAATATTTTATGTCAACATTCGTATTTTCTCTTTCTCAGTCTCTCTGTATATAACATATACAAACACACATACATATATATATATATATATATATATATATCATTTACCCAAATACTGAATTTGTACCAGGAATTTTATTTTTTTTTATATTCAAAAATAATTTTAAACCCTTCAGAAAATTAAGCCCTGTGATCGTAATTTTAAGGAATAAAATTCTCTTAATTTTTCAAATGTTCATTTTGTTTAAAGAACGTACTTTCTTTTAATCTACAGAAATATGATTCGGGAAATAGTAGTTTTATCAGACACATCTCATGAGTACATGTACAGTGAACCTCGGCAGAAAAATTGTAAAAAATTTATTTTAATTACATAAAACACTGTTCTTCAAAAACCTTTGTAACGAGATTTCCTCAAACTTTTATTAAACAAACATGTCTACCACTAGGGAATATTGAAAGAATGCATTCTATGAGTAAATAGTAGTTCAGTTAAATTTACATGAATTTTTGTAATATTGTTATCTTAAAAATAATCTTTGTATTTTTTTAGATATGTAGTCTACTGCTAAGACACTTTTCTCAAGATATCACTATGATAAAGATAATATTTAAAGTAATATGTATCGACATAATAAAAGCTTCAAACTTATACCATTATGATACAGATATGGTAGAAAATATAAAATGGATATGTATTTAACTACATACATTTCAATACTTACGGATAAATATTTTTATTCTTATTTAAGTAATATCAAACATGTATATATTAATACTAACAATTATTATCTTCAATGTTTTTACTGTTATTCTGTAGAAATAAGTATTAAAAATGAGATGTAAAAATCTATGTAAGTAAAGTTAAATCAAATACATACTTCTGAAAATAGACCATAGAAATGAGTGCATTTTCTTACTGTAAATAATATGTATGTTAAGAATGCCACGTGTTAAATATTATCATTTTATAAAGTAATTCGAATGGCCTTGCATTAGAAGGTGTTCCTATTGTTTCCAATGAGAAAGCATCTTCTGAAGTGCAGACTTGTGAAAATCTTTGGTTAGCTTTATATGGCTTTTTAGCTATTCTAACCTTGATTTCCTTTTCCAAATTTCTTTTTCTAGCTCAGGCAGTATTATAATTCCTGTATAACTGAATCCATATCCCAACAAACTACTCAGAATTATATAGCTATTACCGACAACCGTAACTGTTTATATAGACAATCCTTTGGAAAATATAACTGTTGTTGAGAATAATTGTTATATAATTGTTATTCATCCCCTGAAGATATGTTAGGAAAATTATTGATTTTCTAAGTTGTTCTACCCAGTAGTTCTGAGGTAAACAAATAGGTTTCTCTATTAAATCTTTATTTTTTCATAGAAAAGAAACCTATGAAATTAAAGAAATGTTTATTATACTTCATTCTCTGTACTACATTATTCAAAGGATGTTTATAGGAATTATTCATCATGCGTATATTTATATGTGTCTATAAGAAAATGAATATAATTTCCTCAGAATATTACACTTTCAACTATAAGATCTAGTTTTAATGAGTACTCAAAGTATTGTGATGCCACCAAACTTTACGTCCACATGCTATTAGAATAACACAAGTTGCATTTAAATGTTTACATTTACAAAATCAGAGTATCACATTGTGGCACATTAAAAGCCACATATAAACATTTATATTTTCAATATCATTTTAAAGGCAATCTTTTTTATAAATGATCGCTATTAAAATGATATTGAAACAAAAGTATTGATTCTAAATACTTTGAGAATGAAAATGCAGATTCCTTATATTTGAAATGAAATTTTTCGAATTATGTATAGTTTACTTTGAAAACCTTAGACATCCGTTTTGTTTGATATAATTAGTTCCACATGTTGACAATGACATCGGCTTTCCCAAATTATTTATTTATGTCTATTCATTTCTCGATACATTTGAGAGCTGAATCTTCAGGATTTGTGATAATTGTGGACCGAAATTTGAGATACGTGTATGAAAGACAGTTATCGATATAAGAAGAAATGGCCTTAGGTTTATTGTTGATTCCAAAAATGAATCCCCAACTCTGATAAAATTTTAATATTATAGATGGGACTGCTTACACGTTTGTATGTATATACACTGAAGTGCCACTGAATTAGGGATACCTACCTAGTAAAGAGTTGAGCCTCCTCTGGCCTTGATAACGGCTGCTACACGACGAGGCATATATTCAACAAGTTTCTGGAAACGTTCCACGGGAATGGCTTCCCAAATATTGGCTAAAGCTGTCAATAATTCAGTAAGGTTCTTTGGTGTTGTGTGATGGCCTTTCACGCCTTGTTCCAAAACATCCCATAGATGCTCAATAGGATTTATGTCTGGGCTTCTAGGTGGCCAATTCATGACAGAGAAGACAGAGGATTGCTCATCCAACCAGCCAGTAGCCAACCGGGACTTCTGAGAGGTACAGTTGTCTTGCTGGAAAACTCCATTACCGTGCGGATAACAGAACAGAATAAACGGATGGAGGTGATCACCCAGCAACTCTACGTACCGAATTGCATTGAGGGAGGTTGGTACACGCACCAAAGATCCCAAACTGTGCACGAAAAAAAAACACCCCATACCATGATTGAGCCACCATGCCCTTGTACAGTTCCAGCCAGGCATGCAGGATCCATGGCTTCATGAGCCTGACGCCATATTCTCAGCCTCCCGTCGGCGTTAAGTAGTCGGAATCGAGACTCATCACTCCATGCTACTCGTTTCCAGTCCTCTACACTCCAATCTCTGTGCTCTCTTGCCCATGCAAGACGTGCAGCCCGATGGCGAGTATAGAGCAATGGTACTCTCGTAGGTCGACGGCTCCCGAAACCCATACGGTGAAGCGAGCGTTGCACAGTCCGTTTACTGACTGTACGACTGGAACCGTCATAAAACTGGGTGGTAATTTGAGCTAATGTTTGGCTTCGCTGGCTACGTACAATACGCCTGAGCCGTCTAACACCACGCACTGTCCAGGCTAATTGTCCTTTGCAGTTTGCCCGATAGCTAGTTTTTTTCCACCATCCATGTATTCTTGGTATACTCTTGACACTGTCGACCTTGAAAATCCTAGCTGTCCGACGATTTCGGAAATTGAATGGCCCATGCGTCGCGAACCTACGATTTGTCCGCGATCGAAGGCGTCTAAATCAGGCAGTTTACCCTTACTAGCAATTCCAACAACTAATTCAGAACAACCACAGTACGCGCTATATATGCAGTTACTACAGCGCCCTCACTTGCGCATACATGGTGCGCAGCGCTACACAATTTGCATAGGCTTTGCTATCCCTAATTCAGTGGCACTTCAGTGTATATGTTACTTACCACACACTGTCACAGTCTATAAAAAACATAAATTCTGAAGTGAGAATGTGGTAAAATTTTATATGTCATCATATTATGTGGCTTCCTATATTCAACAAAGTTCCTATATTCAACAAAGTTCAGTGCATATATATATATATATATATATATATATATATATATATATATATATATATATATATATATATATATATATATATATATATATATAAATACACTGTCACAAAAAAATATATGCATCCAGAACGAAACAAGCTGCTATCACGAAATTTGACACGTGAGTAGTGTATGAGGAGATAAGCAAATGATTGCAAATTCAGAAGAACATGCCGTTTTATTAAGAAGATATGGCATGAAAAAGGTTATAAATCAGTAAGTAGTAAATCCACCTCTGGCAACTATACAACCTAAAACACGGCGTGGCATCGATTCAATGAGATCACCTATGACCTCCTGAGGAAGATCATGCCATAATCTTTGCAAATGGGCAGTTAATTCACCAGTATTCCGGGACGGCTACAGTTGCCTTCCAAGCACGCCCAAGACGTGCTCTATTGGCGAGAGGTCTGGTGACCTGGCAGGCCTGGGAGTACGTCATATCCTTGAAGATATTGTTGGTAGAGTCGCGCACCATGTGGACGAGCGTTGTCTTGCTGATAAATGACATCTGGGCGACTTGATACCATAGGCAGTATAACTGGCGTTAAAATCTCGTCCACGTAATTGCGTGTCTTCAAAGTGCGTGAAGGACGACTAGAGGTGATCGTGTGTCCCAACAAATCGCTCCCCACACTGCCATACCGTGTTTAATCGTCGTATGCTTCTCGACAACAAAGTCGTATCAGACCGGTGGCCTGGCCGTCTCCATACGCTTATGCGCTGGTTATCAGCTTTAAGACTGAATCGGGATTGATCGCTGAAGATCAGACGCCTCCAGTCCGTCACACTCCAGCTTGCCCGAGGTCGACAAAAATCCAATCGACACTGCTTATAATATGGGGTCAGTGGAAGGCGTCTTAATGGACATCGGCTCCTTATACCTGCTTCGGCCAGTCGTCTCCGAATGGTTTCTCTTGATACCACTGGATGCCTGGAAGGTGGTAAATGGCGTCGAACCGATTCTAGCGACGTTGTTGGTGCGGACGTGGCCGCTCTTATAATTGAGCGATCCCCGCGCGCATTTGTGATCCTGGGACTCCCTGACCCTCCGCGGTAGACTATCCCTTCCGTGATTCATTGTTGCTAACACCGAGCAACTACCATATAGATCCGCCCGAGGTGGCGGCCGATACGCCTGTTCGACCAACCTGCTTCTCTGAGGCCAACTATACGCCCACTCTCAAAGTCCGACAGTTATTCGTACTGTCACCAGTTACGTCTCAGAGGCATCTCCAGTCACAATGCCGTCCATTGTCCAGTCAAATTAGGTTTTCATTTCGCACTAAATAAAGGGGTTGAGATTTTTTCAGGAATGTGTAGGGGTTGGTCCCCTGAAAAACGCCTAATAAAGTCCCCTCGATTTCGGGCGCCGCGAGGGGTGGTGGGGGGTCTCAAAGGTCCCTTTTTTCAGTTTTCAGTGTTTATCTCGAAAACGGTGAGTCACACAGTAAATTGTCACATACAAAAATTAAAGCTGATAAAATTCCATTTCAAATGGTATATCCATGTTTGTACCTGTGTTACCGTTTTCGAGATATGAGCCGTTGAATATGAAAATTTTTCAAAAAAAGTGGTAGCGGTTAAAGTATGTCGTCAAACTTCCTCTTCTAACTCTTTCCCCTTCCATTTCTCAGAAAACTCGTGATAGAAAAAGTTGTAGAGCAAAAATATTTTCTTCAAAAATGTATACAGTTATGCTAATGTATCTTCACCCAGTAAATAGTTATAGAGTTTTGAATTTTAGGGGTACTTTTCAACATTTTGCTAGTAAAATGCTGGTCACTCAAGTTTCGTTTCCAAGGTATGTAACTCTCTTAATTACTTTGTATGCTGTTTAATTAGATACGTATAATATTTATAACTCGCATAAATAATAAATTATGTATACCTGTACGTATAATGTATATCTCATAATATACAGAAGAACACATGTAGTACAAAGGAGGAAGTAAGAAAACAAACCAAAATGTATAAAAGTTGTCCATATATTCAAAAAATGGTTATCAAAAGTAGATTAAAACAACAAGTACTTACATTAAATAGAATGTACTGGCTGAATGAAAAGACTTGATGATGTTGTGAAGAGTAGAGCCTGTCTTCTGTGTTGCCTCGTCCGGCCTTCATGAAAAACACATTCGTCTTTCGTGGGGTGAGTGCCACAAGTAAGACGAGCAGGTCTGTCTTCACCTACTATCACCATAGTTGAATGAGAGGTGTTTTGCCACCCATCTCTGACAATACTGCAGTCAGCATCTCCTTTGGCTATAGTAGACTGTATACCTCTTGTACCCAAGGCCTGAACTAACATAGTAATGAGCTTGCTTTTGTTCCTTTCAATGGAAAGGAAGATTTCCTGATGTACAGTAGCCATGTTCTTATTGAAGTCAATATCCACTGATGTTTTACTTGATGCTCTTCGATGTTGTTCGTCTCTTTCCGTGGAGTTTGTGTCTTCAAAACCATCAAAAACCACAGCTGAACTGATGCCGTAGTGGTTGATTATGTACGATACATATTGATCGCAGATGGAGTAGAAGGTGGTGTTGGTGTTCCACTTTACTCTATGAAGCAGGAAGCCGCCATCGATTACCGTGAAACTGTTCTTCAAATTGATCAGTTGATTACATTTTGGGAATGCATCATACAGTGCTGACTTTTTGATTTTTCTCATTATCCCCTCGTCGAATAGAGACATAGTGTATGGGGCTAACTAGTACTTTAGCAACTCCTCTACATCCCCTTCTTCCTTCTTGGTGATCAGAGTTCTCTGAAATATCATCAGAGGCTCTACCACCACGACCTCATCATTAACTTCGATCATATTGCTCATCACAGCTAAAGGAACGACTGAGTTTTTCTTGGATTGTTTCACTTCTGAGAAATTCATTCCAACAAAAGTGCTCATTGTGCGGGTTCCAATTTCCAAGGCCTGGTAGCAGTTGACGTTACTTGTTCCAATTACTCCCGTTGAAAGTGACATCAAACAATTACGTTCAGCAAAAGGCGGGTGATCAGCCAACCATTGAGCAAGCTTCCTTCTGTCTAGATCATCTCTGGTTATGCGTGATGCTCTAAACTCAACATGTTGTTCTCCGCTTGCAGTATGGGCGCCACAAAACATCTCAAGTGAACTACATATTGCTGTAGCTGTGCGTGCTCCCCCAATCCATTTCGCCAACATCGAATCACTAAAGCCTCGCTCAAGTGTTAATTCTTCACTCTTCATGTTACACATAAGTGTCACCTCAATTGCCATGTCAGACCACATACCAGCCATTGGTGTTCCAGTTCTGTTGACAGTGAAGTATCCACGATCCATAAAATCCTGTTTAAGTTGAAGGTGGCGAGTTTTTAGTCCCAGCATGTCTTGTACATATAGGTGAATACACTTTGCATAATGAAAATGCCCGCTGTCATGGAATTAAGGTATCATCAGTTGGGCGCATGTCATATGATATTCCCAGTTGCGCTGTGCTGCAAGGAATTTTTTCATCAACACCACCATTTCAAAGTACTGGACCCACAAAGCTGCTGTTGGCCGATTAAATTTGAGACGTGACAATTCATTGCTCAATTTCCACTGAACGCTGGCAAGGGAGGTATTTGTGGAAATGTGTTGTGGAGTAATTTCTACTGAGGTCTGAAGTAACTGAACTACTTCTTCTTTTTCATATGGTGTGATATCTAAATTTTCCAAAATGATCTGAGCTAAAGTGACACTTTTATATATTTTGGTTTGTTTCCTTACTTCCTCCTTTGTACTACAAGTGTTCTTCTGTATATGAGATATACTTTATACGTACAGGTATACATAATTAATTATTTATACGGGTTATGAATACTATACGTATCTAATTAAACAGCATAAAGTGATTAAGAGAGTTACAGACCTTGGAAACGAAAGTTGAGTGACGAGAATTTTACTAGCAAAATGTTGAAAAGTACCCCTAAACTTCAAAACGCTCTAACTATTTACCGGATGAAGATACATTTGCATAACTATATACATTTTTGAAGGAAATTTTTCGCTCTACAACCTTTTCTATCACGAGTTTTCTGAGAAATGGAAGGAGGAAGAGTTAGAATATGAAATTTGACGAGATACCTGAACCGCTACCACTTTTTTTGAAAAACTTTCATATTCAACGGCTCATATCTCGAAAACGGTAACACTTAGGTATAAACATTGATATACCATTTGGAAGAGAATTTTATCAGCTTTAATTTTTGTGTTCGACAATATTCTGTGAGAAGCATTTAAACTCTCCCAGCTGCGTATCTCATATGCGCATAGCGCGCTTACCCTTGTCTCATTGGCGTCGAAATTTTAATTATTTGCACATCTCTTACCAGACTACATTCCTGCCAAGTTTCGTAATAGTAGATCGATTTCTTCTGGGTGAATATATTTTTGTGACAGTGTATATATATATATATAGTTGTTACAGGGAAAACCCGAATTAACTAGGAAAATGCGTTTTCCTTAATTAATGCCGGTTTTGTCCAGATAGAACCGCTTGAATCTGGATTTGTTGCTTGTGAAATTTTCAAAGCAAGTGCATTCGTTTAGTTTTATTCTTGCAGGAACGTGCTTGTGCTGTTTGATTTATTTACGATGAGTAAAGAGAATGTTAACTCTTTTTGCGCTTAAAATTGGAAAAATAGATTCCTTGAACAATTACAGTTATTAGATAAAAAATAAAATAACTTTAATGTTATATTAAGTGGTAATACAACACTCTTTTATCAGAGGTTGAAGAAGCCAAATCTGCCGTTAGCAAGACTTCTGTTCAATACCGCAGATTAAAATGGTTTGACATTCTTGAAATCAGTGGAGTAAAAAAGTTGGTTTCTTCAAATGAGCCCATAAAATTTTATTTACCAGTTGAAGAAATTTTTGATGTTATCGAAAGTGCACATGTGGCCATAGGACATGTTGGTAGAGACAGATTCAAAATTGAAAGTTCAAGAAAATATGCTAACATAACTACTGAGATGATACAAATTTTTTTATCGATGTGTGAAACGTGTCAACAGTAAAAAAATATAAAAAGGAAAGGTTTGGTTTCTAAACCTATTATTCACTCAGAAATGAACAGTCGCTGCCAAGTGGATTTGATTGACATGCCATCTGAGGCAGATAATGAATTTAGGTTTATTATGGTTTACCAGGACCATTTAACAAAGTTTGTGGTACTGCGAGCACTTCAGAGCAAAAGAGCGGAAGAGGTTGCTTTGCAACTACTTGATATCTTTTTGACATTTGGGACTCCTTGTATATTGCATTCTGATAATGGAAGAGAGTTTGCAAATCCCGTTATAGAGCAGTTATCTACGTATTGGCCAGAATTGAAGATTGTTCATGGGAAGCCTCCTCACAGGCAGTCGCAGGGTTCGGTTGAGATGGCCAACCAAGACGTAGAAAATATGTTGGCTTCATGGATGAAAGATAATCAAACTACAAAGTGGTCCAACGGTTTTCGTTTTGTCCAATTCATGAAAAACAGAGCTTTACATTCAGGAATTCAACAATAACCACACAAAGCTATGTTTGGGATTGAACCAAGAGTTGGACTGACAACCTCAACCTTGTCATCCGATATTATAAAAAGTATCCAAAATGAGGATGAACTTCAGAAAGTTTTCGAGGACATGAATGCAGAAGAGCAAGAAACTGAACAAGCACAATCAGGGGAGCATATGCTTGCTAGTTAGTCGACCAACATTTTTATAATTAGAAAGGAAGCCAAATAAAATAATTTGCAATTAGAAAGGAAGCCAAAGATAAGTAATTCGTATTAATGGTACTGTGTTAAACAACATCCAAATAAAGTATTTTTTTTTCTTCAATGATACGTTCTTTGCTCAAACACTGTTTTACTAAGAATATTTTGATTTAAGTTAGAACTTATTGTTAGAACTTAAGTTATAACATATTGTTGAAAAAATACAATAATTTTGGATAGATAGAAATAAAATTGTCTAACAAATCAGTCAAAAACCGAATAAAACGGGTTTTCCCTAGCGGTGTTAGTTAGAACGCGTTTTTCCTAGTTAATTCGAGTTTTCCCTAGCGCTCTCAGTTAGAACGCGTTTTCCCTAATCAATTCGGGTTTTCCCTAGCGCTCCCAGTTAGAACGCGTTTTTTCCTAGTTAATTCGGGTTTTGACTGATTTCGGGTTTTGACTGTAACATATATATCTATATATGTGTGTGTGTATTTTGTTCTGAGCTGCAGTATACCCCCTAAATGTACTAATAATATTAAAAGTAAGGGATTTTTTTTTACTGGTGATAAGGAATTTTTCATTAGTGAACTTATAAGCTTTGAGCACTTCTTATCTTTATCTTTTTAGTAGTATCAAGTCCATTTTTTAATTTTAATTATATTTATAAATTAATCCTTATTTGAGGCTTATTTTAAATCACATTATGGGATTAATCAACGATTTACATGAACACTATGTGACATGTTTTGTTTAATTTATCACTCATACTTTTTATGTTATTGTTTAGTAAGTTTATCAATGATTAAATCAAACAAAGTGCATTTTTTTCCTGCAATACTATGAGCAAAATCAGAACATTTTTAAACTTACTTTGTCTCAATTTTAATATCAGGAAAAATGTATTATCCAATTGTTTCCTTGTCAATTAATTTTTGTTGAAGTGGGTGATTTAATTTTATGTAATGTGTTTAGGGTAAATTAAATTTCCATTCAATGCATTACTTTTTCAAATGACATAAGCAAAAGTTAGGGTTTCAAATATTTAAGTCTAATGAACTTTATGACTGGAGCTGCAAATGATATTTTAAAATAATTATTTTCTAATTTCCATTAAAAAGAGTAAGCCTGAATCTCCTCTAACATACTGAAAGGTAAAATTGTATGGAAATGCACATTGCGACTACACTTTCCGTTATCATTTTCACTAATGATCTTAGGTGACTCTTAATCTAGAAATTTTATGTGCGGAAAATGTGCAATTACTTGATTGTTTTAATTCCTTCCCCGATTAAAAATAAGGTTTTATTGATTGGCAGTAAACATAATAAACTCACATCACATAAATTTGTTATGTCCAATCCGTGTGAGGCACTCTTTCATTAATTTCACCCAGAGACGATTATTTGCAATTAAGAACTGACTTATGGTGATTGCATTTTAAGACTTTTGTGTTCCAAAGAATGAAATCCCACTAAAATATCAAGTCGAAAGCAAGGAATGAGTCATATAGCTGATTTACTGACAATTAGAGACCTTTAAATAATGCTGTGTTCTAAAAAGATCAATAAATGTCAATTACTGAAATTAGCTTAAAGCTTTACGAGAATAATGAATGAATGCCTTAGAAACAGGCAAACTGTAGTTCTGTTTTTTATAGCATAATGTGAATAATTATAAACTAAATGCTTCGAGATAGGTAAGGAGAAGAACAGGAAATATCTGTTTGAAAAGAATTGTTAGTAAATAAATCGGTAAAATAATGAAAAATACTTTCTGAAGATGAATATGAAATAGAAATCTCCAATTTACTCTGGCAGTATAAAAAAGTTTTCATAAATTAATCTTCCTATTGGTAGGCAAAAAAAAACATTTTCTATAGTCTGATCTTGATTTTTAGATGCGTATTTCTTCCTTTTATATTTATAACCATTTTCATTGGGAAATCCATCAGTTAAATATATTAATATGATGGAGGATCTGATATTGGGGACATTGTCTTATTAAAAATATTACTTAAAAGAAAGTGAAGATATTAATAAAAAAATTACAAATTATTTTAAATCATTTTATCTAAAAAAACATTCAGATATACACATTAGTCCCAACTGTGACAATATCAATTTACACTCGAAGATATTACCTGAAAGTTGTTATGCAATTCGAGATTTTCAAAGGCTTTCGAAACAGAACTTTTTTACGTATAACCTGCAGAAGACCGGGTAAAACAGACTCATTCTGAATTACACCATCTTAGCTATGAAATGCTTAGCTAAAAATCTCCTTAAAAAATAATATTTAAAATAATTTAGATACTATAAGAAGTTAATGTCTACTGCTGTGAGAGAAGAGAAAAATACATAATTTATCAGAGGTACAAAAGACAAGAGTTTTGCAATTACAGATTCATTATTTGTAATTTCAAAATTAGAAAGTAGCAATTAAAGCAGAAGAATTACATGGAAGCTAATCTATATAAATTTAGAGTATAATGACATTTTCCTATTATGATTTGTTTCTGAACCAACAGAAAAGCAATTAAGAAGAAATTTAGGAATTGTGAGATCTTTTTTCCTTTCTAGAATTTCTACCGAAACATAAAAATT